>VDFB02387134.1:0-33691 GCA_007258455.2 Sequoia sempervirens
TTAATTTAAAATAGTCTTTTTCCTCCAAAAATCAAATTAATGACTATTTTTATTTGATTTTCCAAGTCACCTCTTTTTCTGTGACAGTCTTATCTCTTGTCACATGCATTGTCCACCTTTGATTTGATTTTCTAAAAATCAATCTTGTCCATTCATTTTGAATTTTCCCTAATGTTGCCATAACTCTAATTATGGGTTGTCAAATTGAATCTTGTCCATTGATTCTAGGGCATTTGTCAACTTTTGATCTTGGCCATTCACTCAAAATTGAATTTTCTATAAAATGGCAATTTTGGTCTCATTTTGTCACCTCATGTTATCTAGATCTCATGCAATCTTTTCTTTTCCATCTTACAATCTTTTAATCTTGCATTATTGTCATTTGTCATAGGCATACTAGCATTTCATTTGGCATAATTTAGACATAGTTTTCATGCTTACTAGTTGCGTATTAACTTAGTATTGCATATTGTCATCTTAATCCTTCAACATTTGCTTAGGGCTTGTCATTGTCGACATATTGCTCATCATAAATATAAGGGAAACATCATATTTGCAGCAAGTTGAGAAGGTGTAATTGAGGTCAACCATGGAGATTGAAGACATTTGATGAGATCTTTCATTTTGTTTTCATGTTTCTCCTTTGCACTTCATTATTACTTTGGGTTTTTATGTTTATGCATTTGATCTGCTAACCCTAGGTAAATTCCCTTAGTTACAATTGACACTAATGCCTCCATGCAAAGTGATGTCCTAAAATTTGTTTCTTTGAATGGTTGTAAAATATATTTTTTAAAGTTGGGCTTTTGCAAAAAGGGCTGATTTCACTCTGTTATCCAAATCCTATCATGGTACCCACTCATTGGATTTTTTCTTGGTTCAAGTTGAGTCTTGGTTTTCTTTAAATTTTTAAGTTCATCTTATGAGCTTCAATTTTGAAATGTGAGTCTTTATCCTATTTTTGGCAAGTGTGTCTTTGAGCTAACATTTTTGACAAATTTTCAAGTTCTCAAATAATTAAGTTTGTCGAAAAATATTTTAGACTTCCTCCTTTTATTTTTTGGTAAAGTTTATCCTTTTTGAAAGTAAGTCATTTCTTGCTTCTTTCAACAATTATTCTAGTTTGTGAAACTTGGTGTTCCTTGAAAAGCCTTGTACTTTAAGTATTGTTGGTGAAAATTTTAGTTACAAAATATTTTTCCTTTTTGAAAGAGAAAAACAAAGTCCAATTCAAATCAATGAACTCACAAGTTCATGAACCCTTATGTTCGTCGAAACAAAAAATCACTAAAAATAAAATTTATAAAAGCTTGTGAAATTTAATTAGAAGATCATTTGGTTCATGTACCATGTTTTTCACCAAATAACTTGTTTATGATAGCCAATTTTTCCAAAGAGAAAACAAAGTAATCTCAAGAGATTTCATAGTTCATGAAAATTTAAATTCATTGAAAGAAGAGTTTGTCAAATACATGTTCCACCGATCATTCAAAAGTAAGTATTTCATAGTGAGGAAAATTTATTAATGAATTTGATTTGAATGTCATAATATTCAAGCACTTATATCAAAGCTCCAAGGGTTGTGTTAATTTTATCTTGATCTCAAAACTGTTAACAACAAGTAGAGTGCTAGTTATGATGGTTACAATCATTCATTAAATTGAGCTCATTGTTCCATCAACTACAAAGATTAAAAAACCAGTCCTTTTTACTCTCCCCTCGTCTTGAGTGTTGTGGTGCCAGAGTTATCTTGAGTATCTAAAAAGTATTCATTAATTCTATTCATTTCATACACCAAACTTTCTTGAAAAGTACCTTCTTTCCAATAACATAAATTTCTACTCGGGGTTATTGATCACTCAATCCTATGGTTATTGAAGTAGATTAAATAAAAATACATGTGGTTTAATGTGGTATCCATGATTCAAAAAAACCTAGCAAGAATTAAAGATACAAAATTAGGGCACATTGACCTGTGAGTTTTTTGGGAAAGAATGAATGCAAACCCCCAATCACCCATGGCTAGGAAAACATTCATGAGCAAGCTTGCTCGCACATGATATTTTCCACCAAAAATTCAATACCCTTATTTAGTTTTGGCATGTATAGAAAACTATCATACAATGTATTTGAAATTTATAAATGGAAAAAATGAAACTTGATAATCGTAAGTAAAACTAGATGTCAATTCCCATGGGAAACGTACCAAATTCTAGTATAGATGAACTTGAATACATGTCTACGTAAAAAGGATGGGAATTATTTCTAGATGTACATTGCGCTTACGCATTTTTCAAAATACTTTAAAAGAAAAGCATGGAAAATCAGCCCAAAACATTATAGAGGGCACATTTTAAAGATGATATATTGGATATGATCACACTACTTCATAGAGTAGTATGAAGTGAAGACTCCAACACTTTTTAGAAATGGATGTGCCAATTTATATTGGTCATTTGTAATGAATCAAAATACATAGATTGGGAAAAATTGATTAGTGATTACATGCATGGACAATTTGTGAATTTTTCTAGAAAACACCAATTTTGTATGTGCTCAGATCTATTTTATGCTATATTAAGTGCCCAGATAGTATGGCCAGGGTTGGATATTTCTAGAATTCTTATAAACAACACTCAAATATGTGATTGTTATCCTCAACTACAATAGGAGTGTGGAAATAGAAACTACAAAAGGGTGAATGATACGTTCAGTATGTACCATGTAAGGAAAGTAAATGATAATATAGAAGTAAGGATTTTCCAAGAGGTGGCACAATTAATTATGTAGTTTGGTAGTTTCTTCATCTAATTTGATAAATTTACATATGTCGGAATTGGAGGTTTTGGAAATGCTACATATAAATTACCAAGGTATGTATGTGATTATATCATACTCTTGGAAGTCTACATGAAAATGACTCATGCAAGTTACAAGTGCCATGATTAGAAGAGAAAGGGATATACCTTTCCTATTCAATTAAATCATTATACCTCCAAGACTCATGAAGATTCTATAAATGTTGATAGGATTCTTTCTAAGTTTAATTTCCACACATTCAATGCAAGACCTTCATTTGACAACAAAAAACTTTGTGAAAGATAACTTATATATTGGTGTGTGGTATAAACAATCTCATATTGAAGATTATTGGGAAGATTGTAGTGATGAATGAAGTGAGAAGGAGGGATTGGATGTGATTAACCATAGATTAGATGAAGGATTTCAATTTTTATTTTGATATTCCTAACATGGTTAATGCTAATTCTGACATAGTTGACAAGGGGTATCACTTTGTAAAGACAAAAACTTTACCCAAAGTCAGATGGTCAGAAAGATAGAGTACTAGTATCTTTACAAGGTCATCCATTGTTTTGAAAATAAGTAGGAGGTGACTAGAGGAAAAAAATATTGGTCATACTACAATCAAGCCTCCAAGCAAGGAATATATCTCTATAGAGAAGAAAAATAGTTCAAAATTAAGCTCATAGGTATCATCTACCAACATATACACTACCAGGTCCAATTATTATTTTATGAAAAGAGATGATGGAGAAGATATTGAAAAAAATAAAGCATTAAAGAGTAAATGTGAAGGATCTAGTGAGAAATCAAGAAAGAAGTTAGAGGTGAAAAATCCACCCAGAACAGATGCCACTAAGATTCAAGAAATTGACGAAGAAAAAATATAGGTCAAGATGTTGTTGACAACCTCTCCATCTCAAAGGATTGAAAACCAATCCATATTAGCACCTTCAACTTGATTGAAAGAAATTATTGTAAAGAAGAGGAAATACACACAATTAATTTATCTAGGTTTTGATGTTATAGCTAAACTGCACTTCAAACTAATCATTAGCCTAAAAAGGGTAAAAGGAGGTCTATATAAAGATATATTATAACTTTGGCCATCAAATTGTGGAAATAGAAGATCCAATGAATGATAAAAATGAAGATGTCACTGAATAAGATTTTAATATAAGCACAATTGATTTAAGACCTCCTCCAATGGAAGTTGATATTCATAATGTCAAATTGTTTTTTGATATCCTAGCCAAAAGAATAGAAAAAAAGGAAAGAGAGAGAAGCATATTGGAAGAACAAGTGAGCAGTTTTCACATCCATTTGCTCAACCTCTAAATCATGAGCAACAACAATATAAAGCAAAAATTTAATGGATGTCATTTTTGCAACAAGATAAAATATCTCACCATAATCAACACCCTCAACTTGAGAGTAGCCTTTTACAACCAACCTTTCTTTGTACTTCTCAATACCTCCATCTGAACTAATCTTTTTCTTAAACACCCATTTGCAACCAACATGTTGTCATCCTTCAGGAAATGGTACAAGATCTCATGTATCATTCTTTTTCAAAGCTGCCATTTCTTCATCCATAGAAATCTTCCATGATTTTGTATCATTCGTACGTAATGCCTCTTCTACCGACCTGGGTTCACCCATGTTAGTATTCAAATAAAAAATACATCTCCAATCATCAGGTGAATACCTTTCAGGTGGTTGTCTATGCCATGTAGACCTACAAACAAGTTGAGTTGGAGGTTCTTCCTCCTCTTCTAAAGATTTAGAGCTAGACGAGCTCTCCTCAACTTCTTGTCTATCCACGAGCCTCGTTTCAACTTTCTTAGGTGTAGAAGGAAATTGAATGACATATTCATGTTTACTTTGTTCTAGCTGCAATGTAACAAAAGAAGGCTTAGTTTCTCTAAAAATAACACTTCGACTATGTATTACCTTTTGTGCAACAGGATCCCAAAGTTTGTATCCTTTCACAGCATAATTGTATTCGATGAAGATACATTTCACAACCTTGTTCTCCAACTTTTTTCACTTCTCCTTTGGCACATGTGCATATGCATCACAAAAAAAAGTCTAAGATGTCTTAATGAAGGCTTGTGGCTCAACCATGCCTCTATAGGTGTCTTATCAACAAGAGCTAATGTAGGAGACTTGTTAATCAAGTAACAAGTAGTGGTAACATATTTAGCCCAAAACCTTTGTTCTAGACCAACACCACTCAACATACTCCTAGCCTTCTACATCAACGTCCTATTCATTCTTTCTACAACTCCATTCTACTGTGGAGAATACGAAGTTTCCTTTTGTCTATGAATACCACAATATTTATAGAATCTATCAAAATCATTAGAGAAAAAATCACCTCCATTATTAGTCCTCAAACATTTTCTTTCTAGTCTGTAACTCAACCATTGCTTTAAATTATTTAAACCGACTAGAAACTTTAGATTTATTCTTTAGAAGGTATATTCACGTCCTTCTACTATAATCATCAATAAATGAAACATAATATGTGAATTTACCAATTGAAGGAACATCTACAAGACCAAACACATCAGAATGAATAAGATCCAATACACCACAAGATTTATGATAACTCAAGTAAAAATGAACATGATTTTATTTTCCATAAATGCAATGCTCATAGAAATCAAATTCAAGATTACAATCAGATAACCCTTCAATAATGTTTTTATTTTTCAAGGTATTTAGACCCTTTTCTCCAATGTAGCCAAGTCTCTAGTGCCATAAAATAGTTTTCTTTGTAGGTAACTTTGATTTAGATGAAAGAGCACCCTTGGGTACCCAAAATCCATGACCATTTGCTAAGGGTGAAACCCTCACTTCTTCCACATACTTTCTTTTCATAAAATAACTATTGCACTCAACAGTGCATGCATAAAGCTTTTACTATGTGCCATATTTGACACCTCTAGCAATCACCATAGCACCTCTGACCATCTTGCATCATGGATCAAAAAATACTACCTGCACACCTGCATCTATTAGTTTTCTCATAGATAATAAATTTCATGTTAAACTAGGGATATGCAACACACCATTAATCCTTTGCATTCTACTATCAAGAAACCTGATTTTAACTTTACCACAACCAACAATGTTTAAATCAGAATCATCACCCAAGTACACCTTACCTCCAAATTCTTCATATTCAGAAAACCAATCTCTATTAAAGGTCACATGGAAAGATGCACCTAAGTCAATTAACCATGCATAATTACCTACATGAATTACCAAAGTTGTAATGAATGTGTCACCATCTTCCTTCTCAGACTTAGAATCAAAATCATTTTTTTCTTTTTTCCTTCTTTGCAGTCGTTATGAACATGTCCAGGGTTATTGTAGTTCCAACAAATAACTTTGGACTTTCCAGGAGACTTAGTTCTCCCCTCAGAATTAGATTTGTCACGCTTCTAATTTTTCTTGCATTTTTCCTTGGGTCTTCTAGGAACATTTAGGGCCTCCTTGGCATTGATGGATACCTTCCTCCTTATCTCTTTAGAAAGCAAATAACCCACCACATCTTTAGTCTTCAATATAACAAAAGTACTCCCAATAGCCATAACAAGAGAATCCCATGAATCAAGCAAAGAGCAAAGTAGGATTTGACATTTCTCTTCCTCAACCATTTTGACACCAACTAATACAAACTAAGCCACCAACATATTGAATGCTCCTAGGTGGTCTGTAATTCATCCACCCTATTCCATTCTCAAGGAATATAATTTCTTCCTCAAGAAAATATTGTTCACTAAAGATTTGGTTTGATACATCTCACCAAGCTTCTTCCATAGTTTCTGTGTAAAGGTCTTTTAATGGACATTGATTAAAATAGAGTCTTCCAAGCACAATATGATTAGACCCTTGGCTTTATAGTCCATAACATCATATTGAGAAGCTTGAGTAGGATTTGCAAGCCTTGAAACATTCTCATCAGCAACATCCCATAGATCTCGATCTATCAACAAATCCTCCATCTTCATCTTCCACATTTCAAAATTATTTCCAAAAAAATTATCCACCTCTATTCTCCCCAATGAACTTGCCATCGAAAAATTCTTGCAACAATATCACAAAGTGTCTTCTGCACAAGCTCACTCTCAAATATGGATTAGTTCAAAAAACCCAACAACCCATAGGGAAAACCAAAGGTGATTAGGATCTGGATAGGTGATTAGGCCTCGGATACCACTTGTAAGGATGCTAAGGTAATGAAACAACTTCCTACACTAATCTTGGAGGAGGAGGATAATGTAAAATTTTTACAGATTCAATAGTTATAAAAATTAAAACAAAAATAAACATAAATATCATGCATACCACAACATAGTGATTTAATGGGGAAACCTCTTTGGGAGAAAAAAAAAAAACCCCAATAATCTAAAAATTTTCCCAATATATTATTGAAAAATCACAATAATGGATTTGATCAAGAAAATCTAACCTAAACTGCCCAACGTAAATATGTAAAATTTGATGTTCGCCGAGTGCTTGTAAAATTTGGATCCGGTAATTTTCAATTTTTGAAAGTTTATCCCCGATGTTCAACGAATTTCACCTAACCTCGGGTTCGTCAAATGTCGGCTATCATTTTCGCCGAATTTATACAAAGATGAAAAAATATAAAAAAATCAAATTGTATCGCACATAAAGAAAAGTGAGTCAACTCAATTTATTATGACAATGTTTTGCTCTCTACTCTGAGACAGCTTTGTGGAGAACTAAGGATGATTTTCTTTGGGAAAAATTAGAAAATTCAAGAACACATCGCTTAGGTTGAGGGTGAAGTCATTGTTTTTGTAGAATTCCAGCCATGAAGTCGATTTGTAGTTCTAGGTTTGAAAATCATATTTTAAAGCAACATCTCATCAGATTTCATTTTTAGAGGTTTAGGTTTTGGAGAATTTCATGTCCAAATTTTGTTGTGTGGAATCACCATAAGATCACAACCGAGGAACAAATTCTTGTGACTGTAATTATGTGATCCATAACTATATTGGTCATGTGGCACAGTTGTGCTATAACAAATATAGGATGCATTCATGTGACCCAAGTTTAATGTGGCTATGTTGTGATAGAAATGGAGGCACTCATATAATGTAGTTAATTCAGGTTGTATAATGTAAGTGTCAATCATCATTGGGTGCATTAAGGTTGTCTCAAGTTTAACAGGTTAGGATGTAATTATAGCATGATCGAAGAGTGATTACCTCTTGCTGCAATAAAGAGCCTATAACTCTGGTTGATATGCAGAGTGGTTGTGTTATATCAATTATGTAGTGCATTCAAGCACAACCCATGCTTAATGGGCTATTCTAGAGAGTGATCAAGATTTTCTAAACCTTATGAATGTTACTTGACATATATTTACATAATCTCAAATTTCTTCAGAGGCTTTTGAAGTATCAATGTATCCTATATAGGGTTTAGAATGATTTCTTTTAATTAAAAAAATAAATAAATGATGTATTTCCATGTAATTAGATAATGTGGAGATCTCCTAAATCTGCCCCAGCACACTATCCTCTTTGGCACTGTATTCATTACTCCAGTTATTAAGTTTTTGCATGTGACATTTTTAATATCTTCATGACCGTGGCTTTTAAATAGATATCAGCCTTTGCTTTAATCCTTTTCATGGTAACCCTTGAGTTCCATAATCTACCTTCAATCTCTTCTAAGAATGTTGTCTTAAGCTAGACTGCATAGTATGCATATAAAGCAAGTCCTTCATACCTACCATTGTTCCAAACCACCACTCACTACCTTGCTTAAAATGTTGCCTCCATAAGCACAATAGCATGTTTTAAAATCATGGTTGCTGATGATTAACCATTAAAGTCACCACTTTCATCGTGAAGATACAATGAGATTTTGTCTTCAAACTCAAGGCATTATTGAAGATAACATTGTGAATTATTTGTTGTGTACAATTTGGATTTTCTTGCATATTTACCGCTTTGCTAACTTCCTTTAAGATCGTATTGCACCTCAAATGCTAACTTCAAACAGCTCACTCACTATCACTTGAAGATTCCTTTCATGAGCATCCTTCTATAAAATCAAACTATGCCCTATAGACTTCCTACTTACTACAGGGGACTCATTGTTTCATGGTATTGTAGTTTTTAAGATCTTTCAACCTTATTGACACTACTTCACAGTCCACAAGGTATTATTCACTATTCTCCCATCTTTGGTGAGTCTCAAAACACTGTTCAAACATGCAATCCACTACCTCCATTATACAATGTTAATGGCTAAGAAGAAACATTGAACCTATGATTACCACTGTTACTTCATTTGGACAGTCATTCCCTGATTGCATTTTCTTTGTCTAACACTACCAAAAGTATTTGAAAAACCATTAAGGTCAACAAGGGGGTAAGGAAACTCACTATTAAAATCTCCACTTTACTATGCAAGGTTTGAGCTTTATTATCTTGTCATTGCTTAGCCTATTTTTGACTGTCACATCTCAAGTGACTGTCATTCTTCTTATCGTAGATTGCATTTACAAATGTCACTAAGCTACATAATGTGCTTGTTATTGGCTACAATCTTTAGATTGCAATATTTTGTTATTAGCTACAATGTCTCAATCTTTTTGGTATTGCAACCTCACTAATCCGCTATAGTTATTGTTTATGTTTCTACGGAGGCCTAGGGTTTGTACCCTAATCATGATCTTACCAATGCTTCTGTTGTTTTTTATTAGGGCTCTCTCAATGTTGAGGGCCCTAGGGATAAGCTCGTCATAAGAAGTGACACATTGCATCTTTAACTAAAAGGATAAATCTATATTGACATTAGCAATGATGATTCCGACTTGTTGCTTCTTAAGAATGGGTCACTTGCTCTTACTAGCTCCCTACATCCATTGTTGTAGGAATTTTGTGATCAAGTTCAATATTCTAATTTTAGGAGTCTTAACGGTTGGAAATCATAGTAAAATCAGAATTTAATAAGTTTTTGAATTAGCATTGTAAAGTGTTTTTTGGGGTCATTAACTCTAAACTATCTTCTCCTTTGTAGGGGTGGTTGCATGCCAAAAAAAATTGGTGTAAAATATCAAAATTATTAGATTATGTTACCTGTCTATGAATAAAAATTATTGGAGTGTGAGTTTGATATATTTTGAAGATCTAAATAGTCTGAAAGCTTGGTAAAGAAAAATCATGTCAGATAATATTAGTCCGTAACAAAAATGAAGAGACACACTTGATAGATTGTGGGCTGGGATTGAAAGAAAGGGTGATGGGAATGTTATCGTTTTGCAATAATTGCAAGGGCTTAAAGATGAGATGATTCTTTAATCACAAATGAGAAACATCAGAGGGGCACCATGGTCACGCTAGGGGCATGATTATCATTCATCGTAAGTTGTTCATTATATGTGTTTATATTGATTGAATTTGTAAATGTTTATATTGTTTAACACTATATATATATATATATATATATATATAATCACTTGATTATGATCATGGTTTATTTGTGTCTATCATTATTATAAAGGTGGGGCACCCTAGGGAAAATGATATGGATTATCACGGCCCGAAGAATGTGGTTTTGCAAGCATACTAACATGGAGTTGTGAATATCGAAGATGAAGTTAATGATCCTATGGAAGAAGATGATCATGCACCAGAAAACATAGTTGAAGATGATGGTACGAATACATTGATCCATGACACATTTAGTGGCAAAGCTGATCATGATGATCAAGATGACTTTGATGATGTTCATGATTTACCTGTACTTGACTAGGCATACAAGCCCCTTTATGAAGGCTCTGAAACAACTCTTCTCTCTGTCGTATTGTTATTGTTGAACTTGAAGGTTATGAATGGTTTATCAAACATAGAAATCTCATGGATGTTAAGGTATGTCATATATGTCATCTTTTTTCATCTATTTTAATTGTTGTTAGTTCATCACTAGTAAATAAAGGATGAAATATGTACCATTAATATTCTTTATATGAACAAATTATTTTTTGTTGTAGATTGATTGGTGAATTGTTGTTACCACCATCAAATATTTTACCTCGCTCATACCAATATTTATGTGCCATTATGAAAGATATCGTATCGGAGTATCAAGCAATAGATGCATGTCCCAATGATCATATTATATATCATAAAACAACAAGAATTTGCAACAGACTCCTAATGTCATATCAAGAGATACACGAACAAATCAACTAACAAAAAAGGTGTCTCACAAGGTTCTTCGTTATATTCCCATTATTCCACGTATGCAACGATTATTTAGGTGTGAAAGCTTAGCGCAATTGATGGATTACTATGCATGGAATAGAAGTGGAGATGACATTCTTCGAATGCCTGCAGATGGTTCTGCATTTAGGGACATGGAGGAAAAATGGCCACACTTTAAAGAAGAACCTTGTAATCTTAGGCTTTCATTGGGAGCGGATGGTGTCAATCCATTTGGAGAGCCGAGATCTATTTACTCAGTGTGGCCTATTTTTGTTATCAACAATAACATTCCTCCATGGATGTCAATAAAGAGGGAGCACATAATGTTGTCAATGATTGTTCCAGGTATTTGTTTACATCAATTTTCTTTAATGCAGTAGCATCTCATTTGTCTTATTTGTTGCATAATGACTTATATTTTTTTCATTCAATAGTCATGCACATTAATTTATATATATTACAGTAAAATGGTTATAATAATTATGTAATGTTTATGTTCATTCAACTAGGTAAGTACCAAGTTAAAGATATGAATGTATATATCGGTTCTGGTCGACGAGTTACTAAAGTTATGGAATGGTGTCACTATGTATGACATCTCCAGACCAATAGGACAAAGATAATTTCAATTCCATGCAATGCTTGTATGGAAAATTCATGATGCCCCAGGGCTAACATATTTTTGTGGTATGTTATAACGTTCGACTGCACTTTAACAATATTTAATTTGATGAAGTAGATATCATGAATGTTTTTAAAATAATCTATTCATTATATATAATTATAAAAATTGACATATTTAATCCAACTATATATCATCTTGCGTGTCTTCAAACAAAGGGAATTTGCATGTCCAATTTGTGGTCCAAAGATGAAATCTCGGCTGCTCAACAAGTTTAGGAAAGGTGTGTTTGATGAGTATAGGCACTTCCTCCATAGAAATCATAAGTATCGAACCATCGAAAAATATCTTTTCAATGGGAAAGAGGAGACTACATCAAAACTACTTAAGAATGTCACCTCTATGGAAGTTGGAATATAATAGAATTAATCATCAAGGCTATACATCGCATCAAATTGTTTATCTATCATATATGATATGTTTTGAATTTATATTTTTATATTGTGTTGTGTTTACTCATGTTGTAATTGACAATGATTGTCATTGTTAATTTTTTTAACTTATATGCTTCATGAAGGTCATCAAGGCATTAATGGCCGGCTTCCACACGGATTGAAAAGTTATCCCAGACAATTTAGTAGGTTGCCCTACTATGAGCAGCTACAAATTGTGCATTTGTTTGATACAATGCATATCATAAAGAATATAACAAAAACGTTATGGAAAATATTGGATAGAAGGCATGACAAAGAAAAAATTGTCAAAATTTGTAGTGACATTCAGGAAGCCAATCATAAAATAAAAAATGTCATTCAATTAAATAGTGATGGAGACCAAATTAATATAAGTGCCCTTCCTTGGTTATTAACAGAGCAGCAAAGCAATGCTATAAAAGAAGTCATACAAAAAATTTGATTTCCCACAGGATATGTTGCGAACATAAACAATATAATAACTTATATGCTTCATGAAGGTCATCAAGGCATTAATGGCTAGCTTCCATAGGGATTGAAAAGTTATCCCAGACAATTTAGTAGGTTGCCTTACTATGAGCAGCTACAAATTGTGCATTTGTTTGATACAATGCATATCGGAAAGAATATAACAGAAACGTTATGAAAAATATTGGATGGAAGGCATGACAAAGAAAAAATTGTCAAAATTTGTAGTGACATTCAGGAAGCCAATCATAAAATGAAAATGTCATTCAATTAAATAGTGATGGAGACCAAATTAATATAAGTGCCCTTCCTTGGTTATTAACAGAGCAGCAAAGCAATGCTATAAAAGAAGCCATACAAAAAAATTGATTTCCCACAGGATTTGCTGCGAACGTAAACAATATAATAACTTATATGCTTCATGAAGGTCATCAAGGCATTAATGGATGGCTTCCACAAGGACTGAAAAGTTATCCCAGACAATTTAGTAGGTTGCCCTACTATGAGCAGCTACAAATTGTGCATTTGTTTGATACAATGCATATCGGAAATAATATAACAGAAACGTTATGAAAAATATTGGATGGAAGGCATGACAAAGAAAAATTGTCAAAATTTGTAGTGACATTCGTGAAGCCAATCATAAAATGAAAAATTTCATTCAATTAAATAGTGATGGAGACCAAATTAATACAAGTCTTCCTGGTTATTACCAGATCAGCAAAGCAATGCTATAAAGAAGTCATACAAAAAATTCAATTCTCACAGATTTGTCATGTAACATAAACAATACACATAATAACTTATATGCTTCATGAAGGTCATCAAGGCATTAATGGTTGGCTTCCCACAGGACCTAAAAGCTATCCCGCATACCCTAGTAGGCTGTCTACCATGAGCAGCTACAAATTGTGCATTTGTTTGATACAATGCATATCGGAAAGAATATAACAGAAACGTTATGAAAAATATTAGATGGAAGGCATGACAAAGAAAAAATTGTCAAAATTTGTAGTGACATTCAGGAAGCCAATCATGCAATGAAAAATGTCATTCAATTAAATAGGGATGGAGACCAAATTAATATAAGTGCCCTTCCTTGGTTATTAACAGAGCAGCAAAGCAATGCTATAAAAGAAGTCATACAAAAAATTTGATTTCCCACAGGATTTGCTGCGAACATAAACAATATAATAACAAAGAAAGTGAATTCACCGTGGATGAAAAACGCAAGATGATTGGCATACCTTCATTAAGGTAATTATTTTGGCATATTATATACACTTGTATAATGCATGTACTTTTCAGTGTATTGTGTTTACTACTTTTGGAATATAATGAAAAGATCATTTTATAATTGTTGTAGTACGCTCTACCTCTATCTCTCTGCATAACTTTGACAACAATGTCAAGTAAGTTATATATATGATCTTGGAAAATACATGAGGTAAGTAGCGACAACTTGTTCAATTCGCTGTATGCATCTTATAATTGCCATTTGTTTTACTTGTTATGTCATATACCGTATATTTTTGTTAAATCTCGCTAATATATTAGCCCATTGAATCACTTGTAGATGGCTATCATCTAAAGAAATCCATAAAGAAGATATAAATTATTGGAAGAGAAAAATTCCTTGTCTAATGTGTGAAATGAAAAAATGTCTACCTTCAACATTTTTTAATGCACAAGAAAACTACCTCATACACCAAGTTGAGGAGATTGAATTGTGTGGACCTGTACACACAAGGTCAATGTGGATGGTTGAGAGGCACTTGAAATTTTTGAAGGCTTTGGTTAGACAAAGAGCACATCCTGAGGGTTCTATGGTGGAGGGATATATGGTATACCAGACCATGGTGTACATTAGTGAATATCTTTCTAAGTTTGCAACAAAGATCCATGTAGATCGCATTTGGGATCCCAACTCCATTAACAAATTCGAAGGGGAGTACATGTTGGGGAAAGGTAGATTGAGGAAAGTGAGAGGTAATTATAAGATGGTCATGGAGATTAATTGGAATGCATTTTACATATGGTTTTTATGTATATTGTACTTATTTAAGTTTTAATCTTCAATATACATCAATTATAAATTAAGGTCGTATACTGTGGTATTTAACTAATTATACGTCATTTGTGAAATTCAATTTTTTTTATACAGTTGGTCGAGAGTGGGATGCACTACATTTGTACGTCGCCAAAAATCTTGATTGGATGACGGTATGGATTGAATAATGTCAACAATCTGGTCGCGCATTAACATGGGAAGGTGTGGCTTCATTGGTTAAAGAAGCTCATCGTAATGGAGATTCCAATGTTACACAAAGGGAAATTGATTTAGCATATGGTTTAAGAGATAAACAGGTACATATAAATATATTAATCACCCATATTATTTAATTATTTTCAAGTATATTGATGTATATATATCTTGAGATTATTTTCTTTGCATACATTCGGCCAAGAATAAATATGTTTATCAACTGACGATATTGCAATAATTTTTACATGTTTGACATATTGCAGGTGAAACACCACAAGGCTATGTGGTGCAATGGTTATAAATTTGAATCAAAATGTTGATGACATGAAGAAAACTTGTGATTCTTGTATAACTCAATCTTTCAGGTGACTAATGTTTCATCTAGAAGCGACATACATCTAAGTCTCAAAAAAATTGATACTATGGGATTTTGGATGATATACTTGAGTGTGACTTTAAGTCCTTCAGATTAATTTTTTCGTCGTCCTATAGTACAACTACGATTGAATGAAAATGATCCTGAGAGAACTATTATTGAACATGATAATGGATTTACCATGGTTAATACAAGGTTGATCGAGCTGGTGGAAATGAGCCCTATGTTCTTCCAAGCCAATGTGAGCAGGTATTTTACTCAGAGGTTCCAGGTAAACCGGGTTGGTCATTTGTTGTTAGACATGATCCAAGAGGAAGGCCGGTAAAGTATAATGTGGTGGAAGAAGAAGATAACAAGAACTAGAAGATGATGTAGATGATGATCGGGATCAACTAGTTATTGATGTCCCCGACGAAGATGTCGAAGAGGAGGAACTAGATGATGATGATGTAGGAGTTAATGTTCATGAAGATGACATCGTGTGGATGATGACATTATCGAACCGATATCGATGATGATGATGATGATGATATGACCAATCCTTACAATGTCGAATCTGGATCGGATGATACAAACAAAGAGTTGGATGAAGAAGAAGATCAATGACATTGAAATGTATAAGTTATGCGATTATATTATCTATTTGATATTAATTTCTTGATAGAATTATATTTGACTTATGTGGTTACATAATTAATTCATGATGTTTTTAATTTTTATACCATTACATAATTAATTTAATGATGTACTTTTTAATGTTTGAAAGGTCAAAAAATTAAAACATTTCAATAGTGATGTTAACAACCTTGAAATTAGTGTGTTTTATGTTTCATGTGATCATAAAAGATTAAAAAGTCAGTTGTCTCTAGGTGGTTGTTTAGTGGTTGACGTGTATGTTGGTTCTTTTTACAATGTAACCGGGTTTGTCTTCTAATATACCTATGGAATTGCCAATTCCAATCGAACGCAGCTCTAAGGACCTAGACCAACTAACAAGGACTTTAAAAGCCTCGTGTTAGCTCTCAAAAACATAGGTAAGAATACCTCAAGAGGTTGCCAATCTCTTGGAACGTTTTAGGGTAACAGACAAAGCCAAATGGTTTAAGCTTTCTACTCTTTAGGTGCTGCTAGACATAGGCGGGTGTACCTATGTGAATTGGGCAGACTTGACTTTTGATCTTCTCTCTTGCAGTGATTTGGCCACGATGGTAGATGGAAGTGGAAAAATGAAATCAAATTTGGTACAGATAGTATAGCAATATTCAAAACTAAATCCTAATATGCTCAGTTAATAGATGTAAAGAAAAATGAATGAATCTTAATGATGAAAATGCAGAGACTAGTGCCTTATTGGGTATGCAGAGTCAAGAGAAATCTGAAACAAGTACTTCGTTCTAGTAGACATTCAAGTTTTTTAGCATTTGATTTAGTTTATAACTTGTATAAACATGCAAGGTTATGATTACCGAGTTCTTCTTAGTGATCCAATTAACATTCTCTAATTACTACGATCAATTTAAAGGGTTTAATCTTTACTGGAAAGAACCAATCAATTAACCATACAGATGCAGCAAATGTGCATTGACAAACCGAATGTAAAATTGTTACACCAATTTAAATAACTAGAAAACACCATATTGGAGACAACTTTAATAATACTTTCAACAAACACCATAAACAACTGATACCAGAAACAACTGCACCATATTATTAGATTTCAATTGATATCTCCATGATTCAAAACATGCAGCATAGTCTCATATTGGCAAAACATTGTATTACACTCTATATTTTCTATCCTCTAACCTATTCTACTTATCGCTCCTTCATTTCATTTTCAAAATGGATATTTATACATTGAGAATACGAAAAGACACGTCCTTTCAGAAATTGAAATGTCACATGTTTACAAAACAAAAGATTAGAGGATAATTAAGCTCTATTAAGCCACAAGTGAGTTTTAGCAAGATGATCCAAATAATCCCAGCGCTCGTATGTATCCGCATCTCAAACCACATTCGGGATCGTGATTTCCATCTTGAAAATCTTCTCATTCTGCGCGTTCACTTCTTCTAACGTTGTATTCTCCACAGAAGCTATCCTCATGACTTCATTTAACAATGATTCACTTTAATTCTTCCATCTAGAAGCTTCTTTCAGTTCCCCTTTGTCATCAGAGAATGCAATCAATGTTTTCTTGGCAGCATTTATCAAACCCTGTTCGTCCCCTTGCAACTCATTGTAGAAGTTTCGATGTCGATTTATAATATGATTTGCAGCTTCAATTGCTGCATTGTTAAAAGCATCTCTTTGATCTATCTCATGAAACTTCTCCATAATCCGTTTATCCATCCTTTCATGCTCCTTTAATGCAACAAGAGTATGTGAATGTTTGCCCCAAAGTTTATTCAACCAAGGTGTTAAACTATCCTGCCTTTTCTTGATTATTGCAACAATTGCATCATGCTTTCCTTGGGAATAAGCACTTGATCCAACCCAATGATCCTTTGTCTGAGAGATTTCTCCTTGAGTGAGCATCCTGGGTGTCTTCATTGTAACACCAACTAAATCCTTTAGTTTGTCATTTTCTCTCAACATTCTTTCATTATTTGCTTTGTACATCTCCCTTTCCTTTATCAACATCTGAATTTGGGCCTTGTTCAGCTTTGCAATATTCACTCCAATTTCTACAGTAGCCACAGGATCAGCTTCCCCAACCTTTAGGTTCATGACATGGCCAAATTCCTTTTCAATGTCAATGACCACTGATTTCCTGTGGGGTGGGTATAAGGCCCAAATCATCAATGACCCTTCATCAACATTGTATTTTGATCCAGCATACACCTCTGTTACACTTTCTTTGGCAAGCTTATGTGTAGCATTGTTGTCCCTCAAGAAACTATCAAAAACAAGGGTTGAATTGAGATCTAGCCTAGGAAAGATCATGACACCAGCATCTTGCAGCATTTTCCTCCCCTTTTCAGGGGTCATATTTGTCATTTCATCATCCACACATTTCCTCAATTCATTCAGCAATTGTTCTTCATTTCCTGCAGTGACATCATCAACCTTTTCTCTTATTTCCTTCCCCTTTTGTTTATACAAAAATGCTTTGAATTCTAGGGAGTTTATGAACTCATCATCTGAAACAAATGATCTATACTCAATATTCCTTGCATCTGCATCACCACTCTCAACACTCAGCTCTCTAGTTGGGCAAACATACTCCTGAGTTCTCAATCTGGATACCTTTTCTGGTTGGCTTTGTGGCACATTATCTTGTGGTGTCTCTTCCCCTGAAGACAATTGCTCTGCATCATGCAGCCCTTGGTTATATCTTTCAACCACCATCTTAGCTTCATCTTCCTCCAGATTCTGAATCATATCATCAAAGGGATAGGGCACATCCTGATACTTTCCAAAGTGTATCTTCTCTTTGGCAGAATTGATATATCCTTCTGGGTCAAAGCTCTTCCTTGGTGATCCTCTCTTCATGTTGTACTAAAGCAGTTTGTCAAGGATCAAATTGTATCCTTCCTTGGCCAACACAGTGAAATCACCAAAGCACAATGAGCTAGGCATAAAATCCTGCTTCCTAAAAGAACTAAAATTCATTACACTGCAATAATCCATCTGCCTGACAATCTCCAGATATGCAATCCTGTTTGGAACTGTCTTTGGCAGAATGAAAGGGGCCTCTTCAAACCCATAGACTCTGATCATTGTAGCTCCCTCCAAACAATACCAATCTCCCTAGTTATGATCAATTGGCCCATTGAAATCTTTTGGCCGAAGAAATCTCTTTATCTCATTTGATAATGAATAATTACAGGGATATTTATACAATCTGTACAATGTTTTCACAAAATATTCTTCAAAATGAATGAAACTAGCATTAGAAAACCTACTATCCCAAATAGCAATCCACAATTGAATAGGTAATGCTTCACCATCTTTACCAAGCTAAGAAATTCTCATTTCTGGAGGCCATACTCCCAACTCCTGTCCAAAATATAGTAGCAGGTGCATCAACAATGAATAATGCCTGAGATAAAAAGTAGATGATCCACCTTTTATAGCCATCAGTCCTGAATCAAGCCCCCTAGAAATGTATGAGGCATAGTCAAATGGCTGAGAATTATGATACTGGATATCTGTTGTGATAATCATGGGCACAATTGACATATACTCTAGGGCATCCATTCCCAATACCTGACACACTGAAAAATAGGTGTATTTCATATAGGGTTCAAACAAGTCCACATGATAAGGGGGGCCCTCACTATCCTATAGAGGATCTGGCTTGCTGCCTTGTTTAACTCTGTGAATTGGCAACCTCCAACCCTTATAGATTATATCCATTCTCAAGAATTCCTTCTCCAATTCCTCGTGTATGATCTCCTCATTGTAAAACCCTTCTAAATTGAAAACCTGCCCAATTGCCTCTTTTGATAGATATATTTGTGGCTTTCCAGATGGGTCACATATAGCTTTATGCTTTGGGTCATAGTTATCAGCCAACAATTTTACCAGTTCAACATTCACAAACACGTTAGGGAACACCAGTTTTCCCAAATTCAGCTTCCATGGGTTGCAAACTGGTTGAAAATGACTTCTTCTATGATAATGGAAATTGAACAATTTGTACCCCCTTATGGTAGTCCAAACGTCTCCTATGAATTTGCATTTGTCATCTAGTTTATCAATCTCTGCCTTAAGTTGTGCAGACCTTCTGGCTCTAGGCCCTGAACTAGGCAACTGATCAATGAGATCCTGGTTTAATCTCTGTTCAGTGCCCTCATGTTCTGTATCAATTTTATGTTTCTTCCCTTTTGATTGACTACTTTCACCCTGTTTTCTACTTTTGACTTTTCTAGAACCAAGGGACTCCATTCTTCAAGATTTCAGAAGTTAAAATTTAGAAGGCTAAGATGCAGTCACTTACAGTGTATTGCTTGAGCTCCTAAGGTTGGAAGATGTCTTGGTTCTCTGTTCACGTTGTTGACTCTTCTGCAATCAATTCAACACAAATGCATTTGACTACACTTACCCTGTTATATCCCGTCAGGCCATTAATATGTCAGCTGGAGCACGAATGAAGAGTTATTTGAAACTTGCACTGTCGCATCAAATGTCTTGTCGGTGAGAGATTTTCAAATCTGGGGCGAAATATTTTTTGCAACGTTCATTAGATCTTTTGCCGAAACATCCTGTAGTCACACCGAAGGCCAATGTCTCATCGACAATCATCCTTTAGTTCTTTGTGTTTCGCTATGACCTTGAGAGTCGGGGAGAAGTCTCACAAATAATACTTTGTCTCGCCGAAATGTATTCTTTTGTCTCATGTGGGTCGCTGTAACATTCTATTGTCGGGGAGACATCCCATAGATATCTTATGTCTCACCGAAAAATCTCCTTAAGTTTACTTCTTGTCGCCGTGACAATATCATTCTCTTACCAATGAAAACAATCTTACTGATGAAATAAATTTCATTGGCAAGATTTACGAATCTTTGAAAAGACTCATACCGATGCCAAATGTCTCGCCGAACTCGTTCCTCCAAATTACTTTATTCGGTGAGACTCTCCCTGAAGTATTATTTCGGTGTAACCTTCAATTTTCAATGGAACTCACGCCGAAGACTTATTCTCTCGCTGATGCAATTCTCTATCGGTGTGACATTTGAGTTGGCAAGACTACATAGCTTCTTCTCGATAGCTTTTTGACGAAACCCCCCTCGCGCCTTATCGGCAAGACCCAACGCCTTCGATAAGACATCATTTCGATAACCTTTTGTTTGGCCAATACATCATTCCCCACGGTGGTCGGTGAGAGATACATGAGTTCGTTATGACTCATCCCGATAACAATTCTCTTGCTGATATGACTTTCCTGTTGCCGAAACAATAGATGTGTCCCGCCGATAATCTGCAACAAGCATACATTAGTGAAAAATATAGGTCAGGGAGACCTTCACCCTGTCTTGCCGATATGGGTAATACAATGAAATATCAAAGACTAGATGGATTCAAATGAATCATATGACAAAATACAAGCAAGATGCCATAAGGAGGGAACTTTATGCTTATGATGAGGACTCAATTTGGAAACTCATGAATGCAATTGACTATGAAAAATTCAAAATTTTACAGTTCTAACACCTCGTACCCTTCGGGCTCTGCAAGACCCGGGAGGGTGATCCCTTAATGTGTTTACAACCTCTGCACCATTATTATAAACAACATTAACAATAGCAGATGATCTCACTTAATAGCTCAACACGATAAGATAATATCAACTAGAATAAGACAATATCAACTATCGAGTGTGAGATAACTAAACACAATCCATTGTATAAGATAGTCAATGATTTGCAATTTGTAGCAAGCTCTAGGCAAAGACAAACAAATACTGAACTACACTAATAATTACAACTTAGATCAGTGCCATATATCCATTGCAGGAGTCAAATTCATAAGCATCTAGAGGTTTATAACAAATTTAATACATCACATATAAGATCCCTGACAATATTGCATTACAATTTCATCGTGCATTCTAACCCAAGACTACTTATCAAATCCTTATACAACACATATCCGCCTATAATCCCATTCAAGCATTTTGATTAATTCCTTGAATTAAAGCTAAAATAGAATCATACACACCACAATAGTGAGATGGATAAAACAACCCTTAGTTATTTCATTGAAAGTTCATATATGCATGTACAATGGAGAGACATGAGCTCGAATTTTCATTTCAACTCAAATGCTAGTACTGTTATACAACATTAAATCTCTATGAACTCAAAACCTAAATTGCATTTCTCTAAAACCATCGGACTTTACAATTCTTTGCAACTTCACCTAGACTCAACAAAAATTATCTAGCTTGCTAACCCCTACTTTTGGCCTTGAAATCCTTCTTATAGAAAATGAAGGAGCAAACAAGCACCGAGCCAGAAAGTACACCTGTCACCAGTCAATTGGAGCACCCGGTGATATTCCAAAATTTGTTACAACAACCACCACCTTGAAAAATATTCTTGTTCAAAAATCATTACAACAGCAATCATCTTGGAGCATATTCTCGTTCATCATGTCGGCGGAGGAAGGTTGATGCAATAACAAAAAACCACGCGAAATCCACGCTAAGAAAGTCATCCACACAAAACTAGAAACGCTGTAACCACAACATCTGATTTGCCACTGTCGGTAGCCCACTCTTTTACTCATCATCATTCAAATACTTAGCCACCCACCTCGGTATTCTTCATCGGGCCAGTCAAAATTAATCACCTCTTTTACCTTTGTACTATAAGGCAAATACTTTACTGCTACCTGATTAGCATCTCTTTCAAAAGATTCCAAAAATGAGCTGGTACCAATAATCTTATCCATACAATTTACCAGCAAATCATCATCTGAGTCATCACAAATTATTTTAATTTGATTATTGATGACTTCACTTGCTTGATCCTGCCATTGTTGGAGTGTTCTGATTCCCCCCTGCTCATCAGTTATATTAGTGTTGTCCCAGATTTTTGACTTGTTAAAAATTAAGACAACCAATCAAATTTTTGATAAAATTTGAAGATTTTCTTCTCTAAGGCACGCATTACGAGGTGAAAAGAGTGGAAAATCTCAGTTTTAGGTTTATAAACCTTTGGGCTACTCTTTTTCTCTCTTTCTTTTCCGTTTTTATCAAATTCTGAGTCTTTTTCCTTGTCTTTTTGGTCAAAATCGGGTTTTTTGGGCAACTCAGCAAGTAGGGAAATTTTGGCTTAAGAACAAAATTGCTAAAGCTTAAAAAAGTTCTGAAATTGCAAAGTGAGCTAAAAAGTTTGATTCCTTTAAAGTTATCCAAAATACTCATTTTTGTCAAAAATAAAATTGTTGAATGGTTATAAAAACCCGATTTACTTTAAGTTAAATTGCAAAGTGATTGAAAAGCTCCGAATTTGTTTTAAAAGCTTGCAAAGTCATTTTTTTAAAACTCGATTTTGCAAAAGCACTTGCAATTGATTTCAGAAACCCCGATTTTATTTTAAATTACTTGCACTTGTTTCTAAAAGGCCCGATTACTTTTGATATAACTTGAAAAGTGATTCAAAAAGTGGATTTCATCTTCTTTGCTAAGTTTATATACGCGCCTAGGGTTTTCTTCAAACACATTTTTCTTTTATACTAAACGTTTTCATCTTTCATTCAATCATTCATTCATGAAATCGTTTGAATATATGTTTTTGTTTTTACTCGCCTTCACTGAAAACACGTTTTCATTTATCATATGCCCTTCATTCCATACGTTTCATCTTCCTTTCAAGTTTAAACGCGTTTTTATTCATTCGCCTTCATACGTTTTTCTGTTATACACTGAAATGTCATCTTCTTCGCAAATGTATTCGCCATTTCTCGTTCATCCCATACATTTTCAGTTAAAGAAAAATATGTTTCTCTTCCTTACGCTTTTCCATGAAAATGCATTTCTATTTCTCCATTTTAGTAAAAATGACATTTACTAATCTATGCATTTTTCCACGTCTTTCATTGTCCATATGCCCTTTGTTTCCTCACATTTCATTTTCTATACATTTTCACTTATTTCGTATGTTTCAGCTGAGAGTTATGTGAAAACGTTACACTCTTTAAGACATGTTTATCATTTCATATCTTTTCATCTCCATCCATTCCATATTCATTTAGCTTTCCATATTTGGCCTTCCATTGCATAATCTTATTTTCATTCTCTTGAAAATAGAAAAAGAAACACAAAAAAAAAAAAAATTGATGTTTTTGAAGTAAAGCAAATCGGGTTTTTATTCACCCATTGCAAGTCGAGGTTTGTAGCCAGAATTGCAATTATAAAAATTGCAAAAAATAAAAATTGCTAAATGCCCCAGAAATTCTGACTGCCTTTTGTAAAATTGTTGAAGTCATTAAAAAACCCGAAATACTTAAAAAAGGCTCAAAAGTTGAACTTTTTTTTAGACATGTCTCCAAATCCAAGCTAAAAATCTTTCTGTCTTGCTGTTTCAAGAAGACAAAGCATTGCTTTTGGTTGTAATCACTCCATCAAGACCTGAATTCGTCTTCACCGTTCATTCTCCACCATTTTTCATTAGCCTTACAGATTCTTGTTCGATGACGGAGGAACCTTCTTCTCTAACAAACAAAAAGATGAAGTACAACAGGATATCCTTTCTAGCTTTGAGAAAATCCCTTGCACAGCGTTAAGTTATGAAAGAGAATTGCTTGCAACCGATGATGTTGTTTCTCAGATTACTGCAAATCTTCACCAAGAGTTCGATTCAGATCGGTTCTTCATGGATTCAATCCACAAGTTCGTCAATCATCAAACAATCTTTGATAAGATGCAAACTGCTTTCGAAGAACACAGAGAGGTCACAGTCGGAGATCATGATGTTTTCATTAAGACCGTGGCTGTTGCTAGAAATACACTTGGTCTTGATCCTAATGAGTTGCAGATGATCATCAGCAAGTTCTTGTCTTTCAAAGATAGGAATGAGACATTAAAATATTAAGTTGTTTTATGTATTTTCACTTTCGACAAAGTATATGTAAAAACAAGTTTTACAATTGCAAGTGTTCTTTCCTTGCAGTTTTGGAAAATGTAATTACATGTAATCAAATTACAATTTGGATTGTAATTTGGAATAAGTCAATTGCAATTAGTTGGTGGTTGAGAGAATTTCTCAAGTTAGTTGGGATCCTCCCACCTTTTTCTCATGACCTCTCTCCTATAAATACTTGAGGGGGTCCTTTGTAATAAGAAATCTTTTGGCAATGCAACAAAATTCTGCCAATTTGTGGATGTATTCTAAGACTTTGAGTTTAGATGTAAATCAGATTGCAATCAATAAAGAAGACAAATTGCTTCCAAACTTTGTGTTGGTATAGATTGTGATGTGACGACATTATTTGGAATTGATTGTGAGTTTTGTGGTGTTATACAAGAGGGATTCAAGCTCAATTTTGCAGACTTTGAGCTGCTTATTGTGTTTAAATTTTAGATTGGTTTTCAGATTTGATACTACAGACTTTGAGCCGTTTGTCACGTTTGAAGCTATTATAGAACGCTCAAACAAAGGGGGTAACTTGCAGACTTTGTGTTGCTTTTATTTTCTATTTTGAGCTGCTACATATTGTACTTGGTTACCAGAAAATCATCTAAAAAGGTTGATAGGAGAGTAAATTGTCAAAGACTTTGTGCTTTCAATTTGTTTTCCCGTCCCGGAGGAGCAACAGAGGACTTTGTGCCTTTATGGAAACTTTGCTTCTTTATTTGTTTACTTCATAAATCATTTATATTTTCAGTTGTGATTCTTTTCTGAAACAAGAGAAAAGAATAAGTGTCTTTTCTGGAAAAAGAGAAAAAGAGAGAGTTTCACCCAGATTTAGAATAGATGTATAGTTAGAATTTATTTCTGAATTATTAAAATAGATAGAAAAGGGGGAGCCTTCCCTTAATTAGGAGAGTTTAATCTCACGTGTTGTGGTTGAAATCACAATTTTGTATGCTTTCACAAGAATACAAAATTTCCAACCAATAGTTTTTGGCGACTCCGCTGGGGATACGATACACATTCGAAAGCCTCATGCTTTCTTTTGAAGTATACTGGTATCCTATTCATTGCAATTTATCAAGTTTTTCAAGCTTTTACCAAGGACATGTAGATGGTTGCTCAAGGTCCTTGGGGAAATGCTTTTGGTCCGTTGAATTTAGCTCTACCCCTACATGCTCTTCCTGAAGGCTCACGAAAGAACTTTCCCAAGTTCTTTGGTGATGGACAACAACATCTTGATGAGCATGTTGCTGCTTTCTACAGTGCTTGTGGAGTTCATGGTGTTGAAGACGAAGATGTATCTGTAAGGCTGTTTGTGGAGACTTTCCAAGGTGTTGCTACAGATTGGTTTTATCATTTGGCACCACATACTATTACAAACTGGGCAACTCTCATAGCTAAGTTTGAAGAAAGGTTCAAGCCTCCTGAAGACGCTCATGCTTTGTTGGCTCAGCTCACCCAGTTGAAGAAGGAATCTCACGTGCCTATGCGCGAGTTCATTGCTCACTTCAATAAGTTGACTCGAAGAATTCCAACTGTTGCTCAACCTACAGCTGATAATTTGAAATGTTTCTTTGTAAATGCTCAAGTACCTGAAGTTGGTTTCCTATTAAGAAGAGAAGCTCCAACTACTCTTACAATTGCGCAAACCCTGGTGATAGAAATTGAACACAATCTCATTCTTGCTGGGCAGATAAGGATAGAAGCAAGTGGTTCTTCTTATTTGGATTCATTTTCCTCCAGCACAAGGACAAATCCCAAGGTGCAAAAGTTGGCAAATGAGTTGCTTGCTCTTAAAAGGTAGCTAGCTCAAGGTGTATTATCTCCCCCTATGAAGAAGACATTCCAAGAAGACCATATCTACCTGATGTTCATAATTTTGCTGATAAGAGTCAAGAAAAGTTATCTTTAACACTAGAATGGCTTGCTCTCGAGGCACCACCAACAAATTCAGCAGTGGAGGATTCTGATCTTGCACAAAGTGATCTTGCTGGTCTCTTCGAAGAGAAGGAAGCAGACATAGCTGGCGACTCTCAAATCTGGTTTATGCAGTTCCAGAAAGTTGTTGAACAAAAAGAAAAGACTATATCAGAGACCATGAACAATACACAAGAGGTTGAAGGCCATCTTTCAAAGGTGTTGATGAAGGAGGACAATCACATCATGAGATATGAAAAGATAGTTTATGAAGATAAAAATGAGGTTCCTGTAGTTTGGTTTGATGAATTGCCCTCTTTTGTGGAGAAAGATGAAGAAAACCTACTCAAAGCAGCATCAACAACAGTTTTAGAACATAAAGATAATTCTATTTTGGAGTTTGGAGACTTTGATGAAAGTTGTCATGAAGCAAAGTTCAGCTTTTCTATTCAAAAGAGCAAAGAAGATATTGAAGAGGATAAGTTTTGGGATGAGATGGAATCTTTTTGTTCAAGCTTTGATACCAAACCAGTATCCCATAAATTGGAAGATCATGAGCAACTTGGGAAAGATGAAAATCAAAAGTCCATTTTCCAAGTTGGAGGTTTTGATATCTTTTCAGCTCCTCAAGAAAGTTCTTTTAAGGTTGAAATAGAACATGTTATGCATAAGAGATCTATCCCAAAACTTGATGAAGATCATTTCATGAGTACTATAGAAGAATTTTGTTTAAATCTTGTTGAAGATTCTCTCCAATCAGAAGGTTATAAACAACATACTGAAGAATGCAATGTAGTCATGTTTTCATTTGAATCACATGAAGGAGATCTTTCCATTCAGCATGTGGTTGAAAAACCAATTGTTCAAGCTGCAGTAACCAATAAGAAGAATTCAACTTTTTTTCAATTAAGGGGATGCCCCATAAGACATCTTGCTTGGTTGGAAACCAATGAGAAATCAGAGGTTTCACTTGTACCTGAACATGAAAACATATTTCAAAAAGAAATCAAAGAAGTAGTTGCAGCTGAGCAAGAGAAGTCTGGTTTCAAAAATCCATTTCAGAGCAGCAGTACATATGATTCATTTCAAGAGAACAGTGAATTTATTCATCTTTTCCAAGGAGTATTGCATCAAGTTCTAATACCTTTGTTCGTGCTTCATCTATACAAAGTTGCTTGTGACCATGCAAGATACTGTAAATTGTTGCAGAAGGGCAGCTATTTTGCAGAACCAGTTAATAGCTTCATTTGAGAAGCTTCCATTTTTCGTTGGTTTCAATTAGGTAAGTTTTTTTTATCTTTTCAATAAGTGCATTTGCACAATTTTTGTGTCATGCTTTCGTAGGCTTGCTTTGCGTCAGTTGTGTCATCCTTCTTGTCATTTTCTGTCTTTGTTGCTTGACTCCGTAACCCAATGGATACTAAGGCACTTGGAGATTTTGGATTCTACTACCTTCACTTTCGAAGGCAGTTCCCCAGTCAGAGCCAGCTGTTGTCCCAGATTTTTGACTTGTTAAAAATCAAGACAACCAATCAAATTTTTGATAAAATTTGAAGATTTTCTTCTCTAAGGCACGCATTACAAGGTGCAAAGAGTGGAAAATCTCAGTTTTAGGTTTATAAACCTTTGGGCTACTCTTTTTCTCTCTTTCTTTTCCATTTTTATCAAATTTTGAGTCTTTTTCCTTGTCTTTTTCGTCAAAATCGGGTTTTTTGGGCAACTCAGCAAGTAGGGAAATTTTGGCTTAAGAACAAAATTGCTAAAGCTTAAAAAAGTTCCGAAATTGCAAAGTGAGCTAAAAAGTTTGATTCCTTTAAAGTTATCCAAAATACTCATTTTTGTCAAAAATAAAATTGTTGAATGGTTATAAAAACTTGATTTACTTTAAGTTAAATTGCAAAGTGATTGAAAAGCTCCGAATTTGTTTTAAAAGCTTGCAAAGTCATTTTTTTAAAACCCGATTTTGCAAAAGCACTTGCAATTGATTTCAGAAACCCCGATTTTATTTTAAATTACTTGCACTTGTTTCTAAACGGACCGATTACTTTTGATATAACTTGGAAAGTGATTCAAAAAGCGGATTTCATCTTCTTTGCTAAGTTTATATATGCGCCTAGGGTTTTCTTCAAACACGTTTTTCTTTTATACTAAATGTTTTCATCTTTCATTCATTCATTCATTCATGAAATCGTTTGAATATATGTTTTTGTTTTTACTCGCCTTCACTGAAAACGTGTTTTCATTTATCATATGCCCTTCATTCCATACGTTTCATCTTCCTTTCAAGTTTAAACGCGTTTTTATTCATTCGCCTTCATACGTTTTTCTGTTATACACTGAAATGTCATCTTCTTCGCAAATGTATTCGCCATTTCTCGTTCATCCCATACATTTTCAGTTAAAGAAAAATATGTTTCTCTTCCTTACGCTTTTCCATGAAAATGCATTTCTATTTCTCCATTTTAGTAAAAACGACATTTACTAATCTATGCATTTTTCCACGTCTTTCATTGTCCATACGCCCTTTGTTTCCTCACATTTCATTTTACTCGCCCTCCATATCATTTCATTTTCTATACGTTTTCACTTTTTTCGTATGTTTCAGCTGAGAGTTATGTGAAAACGTTACACTCTTTAAGACATGTTTATCATTTCATATCTTTTCATCTCCATCCATTCCATATTCATTTAGCTTTCCATATTTGGCCTTCCATTGCATAATCTCATTTTCATTCTCTTGAAAATAGAAAAAGAAACACAAACAAAAAAAAAATGATGATGTTTTTGAAGTAAAGCAAATCGGGTTTTTATTCACCCATTGCAAGTCGGGGTTTGTAGCCAAAATTGCAATTATAAAAATTGCAAAAAATAAAAATTGCTAAATGCCCCAGAAATTCTGACTGCCTTTTGTAAAATTGCTGAAGTCATTAAAAAACCTGAAATACTTAAAAAAGGCTCAAAAGTTGAACTTTTTTTAGACATGACTCCAAATCCAAGCTAAAAATCTTTATGTCTTGCTGTTTCAAGAAGACAAAGCATTGCTTTTGGTTGTAATCACTCCATCAAGACCTGAATTCGTCTTCACCGTTCATTCTCCACCATTTTTCATTAGCCTTACAGATTCTTGTTCGATGACGGAGGAACCTTCTTCTCTAACAAACAAAAAGATGAAGTACAACAGGATATCCTTTCTAGCTTTGAGAAAATCCCTTGCACAGTGTTAAGTTATGAAAGAGAATTTCTTGCAACCGATGATGTTGTTTCTCAGATTACTGCAAATATTCACCAAGAGTTCGATTCAGATTGGTTCTTCATGGATTCAATCCACAAGTTCGTCAATCATCAAACAATCTTTGATAAGATGCAAACTGCTTTCGAAGAACACAGAGAGGTCACAGTCGGAGATCATGATGTTTTCATTAAGACCGTGGTTGTTGCTAGAAATACACTTGGTCCTGATCCTAATGAGTTGCAGATGATCATCAACAAGTTCTTGTCTTTCAAAGATAGGAATGAGACATTAAAATATTAAGTTGTTTTATGTATTTTCACTTTCGACGAAGTATATGTAAAAACAAGTTTTGCAATTGCAAGTGTTCTTTCCTTGTAGTTTTGGAAAATGTAATTACATGTAATCAAATTACAATTTGGATTGTAATTTGGAATAAGTCAATTGCAATTAGTTGGGATCCTCCCACCTTTTTCTCATGACCTCTCTCCTATAAATACTTGAGGGGGTCCTTTGTAATAAGAAATCTTTTGGCAATGCAACAAAATTCTTCCAATTTGTGGATGCATTCTAAGACTTTGAGTTTAGATGTAAATTAGATGGCAATCAATAAAGAAAACAAATTGCTTCCAAACTTTGTGTTGGTACAGATTGTGATGTGACGACATTATTTGGAATTGATTGTGAGTTTTGTGGTGTTATACAAGAGGGATTCAAGCTCAATTTTGCAGACTTTGAGCTGCTTATTGTGTTTAAAGTTTTAGATTGGTTTTCAGATTTGATACTACAAACTTTGAGCTGTTTGTCACATTTGACGCTATTATAGAATGCTCAAACAAAGGGGGTAACTTGCAGACTTTGTGTTGCTTTTATTTTCTATTTTGAGCTGCTACATAGTGTACTTGGTTACCAGAAAATCATCTAAAAAGGTTGATAGGAGAGTAAATTGTCAAAGACTTTGTGCTTTCAATTTGTTTTCCCGTCCCGGAGGAGCAACGAAGGGCTTTGTGCCTTTATGGAAACTTTGCTTCTTTATTTGTTTACTTCATAAATCATTTATATTTTCAGTTGTGATTCTTTTCTGAAACAAGAGAAAAAAATAAGTGTCTTTTCTAGAAAAAGAGAAAAAGAGAGAGTTTCACCCAGATTTAGAATAGATGTATAGTTAGAATTTATTTCTGAATTATTAAAATAGATAGAAAAGGGGGAGCCTTCCCTTAATTAGGAGAGTTTAATCTCATGTGCTGTGGTTGAAATCACAATTTTGTATGCTTTCACAAGAATACAAAATTTCCAACCAACAATCAGGTAACAGTGTGTTACCCCAATCATTGAAGTTCTTTACCAATTCCCTAATCTTCCTACTTAGATCGTCTGTAAGGTCTAAAAACCGTGCAATGATTTAACTAATATATAAGTAGGCTTCAATGATTGGGGCCTGTTATTTACATCAAACCTTGAGGCTTTATTCATAACATCTAGATCATTTTCCCTAGGGATCCAATTTTGAATTATTAGAGTCACTATCCCCTGATCCATATCAATATTATTTATTGCTTCAAATAGAAAAGAATACAAAGAATGTATAGAGGGTAGTTTATTATCCACCTTTTCATTTAAATGCTCCAAAACAAGAATAACAATTTCTTTTTTTTTGAAAGAAAACCCTCCTCTTTTACCCTTAGTAATGTTTGTAATTGATCAATTTTCTCCATGAGCTGCCTCTTTGTTGGATCAACAGAGCACTTTGTTTCTTCATCAACTTGTTCTAGAGGAGGGGTAAGAGCAGGATTTTGAATGGGAGACCCTGGTGTAGAAACATTTGGAGAAGCAAGAGGCATTGACCCTGCTGTGGGAGGTGATGTGCTGGTTCCTGGAGCATTGGATGTTTCCCTAGTATGTCTATACTTGAACCTTTCTACTTCAGTTTGCAGCTCAACATTCCTCTGTTGCATTTTACTATATTCTTCAATTAAAATGTTATACTTCTCCATTACTCTTTCTTTCACCTCTCCCTTTTAGTCTTTTGGGCAACTTGTACATTCATATTAAACTAGTGGCTTGGAGTTGTGTCTACTGAAGCCCTCTTTATTATTAATCCTCCTTTGAAATTTGGATTAATATCAACAATGTCTGGCTTTCTTCTTGTGGAGCCAATGCCCAAATTGCCAAGGTCTCATATTCTTCATTGAAGGTTTGTTAATGTTGCCTTAACTTCTTCGAGAATCTAAAAGGATTCTTGGACTTCCTATAATGGCATTGAAAGCCATACTTTGCATCTGATGTCCCATTCAAGAAAAAATCAAAACACCGGCTGATTCACTAGTTGTCTTCCTTCTTGAGGTGATGTTTTTGAACTCTTCCATTAGTTCAGCTTTCACTTCTTCATCATTCTCCTAATCGACTGTCGGGCCTTAGTTCTCTTCTCTCCTTGCATTTATTTTGATATTCCTCAAATTTCATCCTCCATGCCAATTGCAAGAATCACGAGTCTTTACAAATGCATTGTCATCTAAGAACTCCTTGCAAGCCTCCATTCTTGCATCTTGCACACTCTTACCCTTCATATCCAAATCAGATAGAACCAATTCAGTTGACCTTGGAGGGGACGACATACCAACCTGCATGTCTTGATCAGTAACAATAATTTCATCTGTGAGATCCTTAGCTAGGTGATCAGTTCCTTGCCTCTTAGGGCTTGGATTAGGTGATGGTGATGGGGGACTGCACTCTGGTGAAGATTTTAATTCAATGATTTTGACAGCCCCAGGTACTTTGAATTTTGGGCCTAGTCATAAAGGGGCCTTCATTATTTTCTTCCCTTTTCTTTCTACTTCTTCCTCATCACTGCCAGTATCTCTTTTCCTCCTATAGATGGGCCGCCTTTCTATAGGCTGACATACTGACCTTGTTTCAATTAGCATATCACTTTGTCTTTGCATATCCAGACTTAGCCTTAAATTTATCTTTTTGGTTGTCAAGGTGTCCATTATCTCCTTGAAATTATTCATTAAAAAATCAATTCTGTTGTGGTATGGAGTGAATTCCATCAATGGATCATACGTCGGATCTATTTCATGCACAATATCCAGTAGCTTACTATAAGCTATCCACTTTTCCTTGTTCAATTCCTGTCTATTTAAATCAAATTCATTCACATTCGGGTCCTCGAAATTGAACTCATGTGCAAATTTGCCACCTTTTATTCTTTGTCTGAAAAGAGCAGAAAAACCTTTAGGATCATGTTGTCGCCTTGGACTAAATCTCAAATGGTAATCAACAAAGAATTAGTCAAAATGTGTCTAGCCTCCCTTTGAAAATGTAAAGTCAGACACTACTGTATAATCAGGGAATAATGTTCCCTTCCCCTTTCCAGTTAGGTTATCTTCATGAATACACCCCATCTGCCACATAACTTCTGCAAACCCTAGTCTTGGTGGCACATTGTATGGCGGTATGTGAGGGGTTCCTTGAAATCCATATATTCTCAAGACAGTGCTGATTGGATATGGGATAATGTCACCCCAGTTATGTAAAACCCTCAATTCGATTTCCCTGCGGTTTGGCCTGGAAATCCTTGCACTTCTGTGAGGGATCCATTCACATTTACCATCAATCTAGCCCTCAATCTTGCGGCAAAACAATTATCAAATTACTTTTATAAGCGAGTGCTTTCTTTTATTCTGA